>JAGTTH010005114.1:0-39083 GCA_022606485.1 Agraylea sexmaculata | reverse complement strand
ACATTCAAGCCAATAAGATTTCCTAAAATAAAACTTAAAAATCTTTCATTTATTGTCTAGTTCGATAAAAGCTTCTCCTCAAAAATGAACGTCGATATTTGATTACACTTAAGTGCTTTCTACGTATTCATGGCCAAAAGAACATTATATCGGTGATTCTTTGAAAGCATCTAAAAATAAAAACTACTAACTATATTCTAAAGTATAAGTCCTTAAATCTGACACGTTCGATAATCCGACACTCAAGAGTAATGTTCTCGTTATATCCATATTCTTTCTCTTTAAAATTATGTGATTTTTTATCGAAATTTTTCATGCTCTTATTTTATCTTTAATCGTTTTATTGATTATGGAAAAGTTGCTTATGGGATTTTTTTCATTTTATAAATAATGCAAATATCAGAGAACGGAGGGAAAATATGGAACGATAATGTGTTTACTGAATCTTCTTTTCCATAATAGAAGTATGGACTTTGCATATATTTGTCATTTATCTTACACTTTTATGAACAGGTGAATGTTCCACGGGAGAGTGGATGAATTATTTTATTATTCTTATGAAAATATAGGTATTTAATGATTAATTTAAAGCACCACATTTTATTTTCACATTAGCCAAAATGTTCTAGCATATTCGCATTCAATTTCATAATGAGTTTAACATGTTTCGAATATAAATTGACACTTCACAGATGTTCACTTAACAAGTGTGGGTTGAATCACAAATGGTATTGTTCTTGTTTTGATAAATCGCATTATATAAATTTATTTCCACTACATTTAATTCAATCCAACAATCGCTTGTTTAAAAAAATAATAAATACCTTTGTGAATCTTCTAACAATGGTATGCATTTTTAGGAAAAATAATTTCTTGATATACTGTATTTAAAATTAGAATGATTGCAATGATTTAATAAAATTAAATTTAGGTCAGTGTGCAATAAAAGTTTACGGTAATATGAAATTGTACTATGTATTTAACTTTATTTTGCATTATTCCGTGAATATTACTGAGTTGTAAATTGCATTGCAGTTTCATTTGCGCGAACGAACGTTGGCTTAAAATAAATCCCCTCGAAGCCTTACAATTCCGACCTTCGTATATAGTTTATGCCATGATCAACTATTTATAACTAAACTATTGTAAATATTTAAAAATTAATAATATGTTAGAGAGGTTATCGTTATCTGAATACGACAGTATCTGGCCTGTGGCTTTAGAACTGTCAAGTGACAATACCGCATTGCGTAGTTCTACCAACTAAAATTTTGTATATACATATATAAACAACAACATTTTAAAAGATATAATGATTATTAATATATGTTTAATATATATAGTTCAAAAGTATCAATATCATTAAATTCAATACACCGCAATGCGATATTGCATATCATTTTACATTAAGTTTACAAGACTCTATTGAATAATTAATTAATTCAATATGAAAAAATTCAACTAATGAAATCCTCGATTAATCGCAGAGCCATCAAATTTGAATTACAAATGTTCCCCGATGAGATTCAATTATTCTTAAGTAAAGCAATACGCGACCTACTTAGATTAAATGTGAGAATTATTCAACAATGTTGAAAATTATATTTGTTCTTATTTTTTATTTATATATGCCCCGAGGAGCTTTTTAGAGGGTTTTTTCAAATTTGCGTATTTGAGATACATCAATATGTTAATTCATTGTCTGTCGGTGATCTTAACTATTACTAGTTACACAGGTCACCGACTTAACTATAATCAGTATTTACCTTACAATCCAGGAAATCAAAGTAAACCTGGATTAATATTATTCTCGATCTTCCAGTCGTAATAACTGATCAAATCTCTTTTTTCAAGGTTTAGTATTTATATAATAATAATATGTATTCAGGGTATTTATATTTTTCCATATCCTACCTTCCATTTTTACTTATAAAATTCTTTTTAATATTAGTATGTATGTATATGGACAATAAACTAGTACATTTTATCCATATCCTCTTAATTCACTTACAATACATACATACAATAAAAAAAATCAGAATTAATCTGGATCAAGATGATCGATCGGGATTTTATTAATATTATTCCCAATCCCCAGTCGTAATAACCGATCCATTTTTTTACTTGAGTGGGATTTGAACCCATGACCATGACGCTGGTATTCGAATAAAGCTTATGTTTGGAATTAGTTAAAATGTATGATTTTGGTGTGTTATTATTATCAAAGGACTACTTCACTTTTATCAAATAAAAAATGTACATTTTAAAATGTATCAAGAGACGAAGCGACGTGGAAACATTATTCATTACTTTATGGATAGGGGTGGTGTTTCCTTTTTCCTCTTTTTTATCTTTTGTCCGAAGAAAACAGGGATATTTGCCTTTGCTGACCCCTCGAAGTCTTCCATCGTCACGCTGACGACCTGAGGCGATATGTCAAGTACCTCCCGTTGCTTTATAATACTTGAAATGAATAATGTTTTCATCCTTATTCTTACCTTATTTGGCCGATATTGAAATAAAAGATTATCTCGCGTTTATTTGGTGCCCGGGGTGTATGCATAATGGTTCCATTTTGAAGGTGTAACGTGAGGATATTCGAGATCGATCAGTAGGTCACTTGTGAAAGAAGACGTAAATCAGACATAGTATACGATTAAAATGTTTATTACAACATGTATGCACTTGGCAAGCGTTTCGATTTCCTTCCTCTACTGCATATTGAAGGGGCGCATCGTTTGCCAAGTGTGGGGGTGACGCCTAAGGGTGTGGGGTGGCGACTACCCCTGCTTGACTGAACCACCCACCTAATCCTCGATAAGCTGCCACCCGTTTTCCTGCTCCACGCAAATTATCCGGTAATAGTGTTGCATCGAACTAAAATAGCTGCCAGTGCCCGACCAAAACTAATTAATCGATTGAAAACTTCAGCTTTCCTACAAAAATAGGCTTTAGAAAACAATAATATAATTTTTAACTTAATATTCCTTCATTAGTCTTTAATAAGCAGAACCCCTTCCTTCGTCAGAATATCTCATTCCAGGCTTTCGACTCTTTTTATATTTATCTTCTTTCTTTTCGTTGATTCTTCTTTAATTTTTCTCCTCTCGGCGAAAGCAAGAAATGAACCATTTATCAAGGCGATAAGTATTTTCCCACCCACTTTGCTTTCAGGTAAGCCGTTCACCATGAATATGAATTTTGCTGACTTTTAGAGAACAGTCTAATAGTGAAATCTTAATATATCTCCTAAATACCAGCGTAATAGCTCAGGGGATAAGACGTGTGGCTACAAATAATGTGGTCATGGGTTCAAATCCTGCTAAAGTAAAAAAAAATGTTATTACGACAGGAAGATCGGGAATAAAAATAATAAAAATCCCGATCAATCGTCTTGATCCGGGTTTGATTTGATTTCCTGGATAGTAAGGTAAATACCGAGTCAATTATTAAGTCGGTGACCTGTGTAACTAGTAATAGCTAAGATCACCGATAGGCATTTCATGAACACATATCAAAAAAACCTATTTTGTAATACGTAAAAAAAGCCCTCATGGCGTGAATAAAATAAATAATTTATTTTAATAATTTTACCACCAATCAACTATCATAAAAAAATGCACAGATTACATATTAGAAAATACTTACTGTATAAATTCGTAGCCATAAACCAATTGTAATAATTTACTATTCATTAACTATTAAATGTCACTTATTTCTAATTATACACGTGGGATTTATAATGTGTATTAACGAGTTTTATGGAGGAGAAAGTGAAAGTTTACATTATGTTGCATTATATTACAAGCCTTTTATATTATCTAATAATACATAATTACATGCGTTTTAACTTTATTTTGAACTGTCATCACTGGTTTTTTTTGCTGATTTAACTGTGGATATAATGGGGGCCGTCCCTTTTAACGTATAATATCTGGTTATTTATGACCAATTAATTATGGGTTTAAAATAAGATCCCTTTAATAATTCCAGGTCAGCAGCGTATTGCTCGCCGACCCTCGGATAATACCTACATAATAATATAATATCAAAATTTATTTAAAAGATATTTTTTTCAAATTGCTTGTAAAATGTAGACGGCTTTATTGCTATTTTTAATCCGGTCCATTAATACTTTCTCATCATTTTTCTTAATAGATTTTTGGTCTTTGGGTCTCCCCCTGCGACATCTGCTCCAGACAGCTGACAATAACTTCTTAACGAACCGTACTTTAATGAAAGCTGAACTCTCCATAGAAATTGTTTGATTTTATCAGTACGCTATAATAATAATGAATGATCTTATCCCATAAGCAGTCTTTCAGCGGTCAATTTAATTTATAAAATAAAAAGATTTCCGTTGTACAATACAGTGGTACCTCGACATACGAATGTTTTGAGATAAAACGAATAATATTTGAGAATTTCTACCTCGACATACGACGAAAATTTGAGATACTAATTTTTATGGAAGGGCACTACTAGAATTGCGTGCCAGAATTGTGTATATGTAAAAATGAATAAATATTTATTATGTGCGTTATTACTAGTTATTTTATTATTATAAATCTCCCAATTATCCATTATTATAATTTTTATTTTTTAGGTTTTATTATAATTCAGTTCGTGTACAGTCCAGACAAGTAATTCTTTCGGGTGTGTTGAAGCTTGTCAGTTAGGTTTGTTGTTAGTGACGGTTGAGTGATAGTGAATATTATTCTTGATGTTTGTGGTGTCATGTCTACTGTATTGTTATTTAGTTTATGTCGAAGGTGAGAGTACAAGTCATTTATACTATTCACATTCCAACCATACTATTACTCCACAGGCTACTGGATGACACTTTTTACATTAGGTACATACTACCTAAACAAATACCACAATTTATCATTTACGCTTTTCACACACAGACTTGGAATTAACCACCAGCAAACACATTTAATGTATTCACGAATATTTAAAACAATATTAATAAGATAAAATTCTTTGAGACATGTAATAAAGCAAGGCTTCACATCGTCGCGGCGACTTTTTTTGTAGACTCCACAATTTTTAGATTTTTCTGTCGTAAGTGAGTGAGAATATTCAAGTGGAAAAAAAATGGTTTAATTGTTATTTGACAAGTGTCATAATTATAATTATAAGTAAACGTCACTTCATTTTAAATAAATTTCATAAAATATATGTAAATTATTATGTCTGTGTCTATCAGCATAAATCAGTTTTTTTTGTATCTTCTGTAAAATTTGGCAAAATGAACTTAAGCAGTCTGCAAAGAAAACCGACGATATCTGTGAATGAAAACCCATAATCGAATCTCTCAAAAATATGGATTAATTTAAATTAATTATGCGATAATTGAGCTTTGCTGTTAAAGCTCAATCGATATGCAGTAATTTTGATTGTACTAAATAAATATTATTATTTATAAATCAATGAATTGGTGGGTATTTCTAAATGTCAGTTTGGAGAAGACTGCATTTGAAATTATACAATATTATGATTTTATATTTAATATTAAATCGGTAGTAACTTTTTTTTGGTACTTTTAAGACGTATAATATTTTCCCAGAGCATAGTTATGATTATAAGATATGGGCTTATCATTTCAAATTTATAGTTTTTCATTTCACCCTTGACGAATTTTCTATTAAAAAATACATGTATATTGGACTCTAATTATAATTTTCAAAATACATAAAATAGTGTCATTGTAAGGATGTTACGTTAATAATCATGGTTTTAATTCAATTAAGACATGAATTTGACTCATTATCATTAATAGCTAAATTTTGTAAACAAAAACGAGCAAGATGTCAAAAATATCGCAAATCGTGATTACAAACTGCAAACGTTGCGTATTTAATAATTTGAATTATGTAAAAAAATAATAGCACAATAAAATAATAAAATCGTATAAAACAGAATGATAATGAAGTTATGATCACATATAATTTTTATACATATTTATAAACAAACGTTTAATTAATAGGTAATCTAATAAAATATTTAAGAAAGGTATTTGAGTAAAGCATTGTCACTGTCTAAAACCATGAAGATAACAGTCTGCTTTATCAAACAAAACCTGACTTCTCACTAATGCATTTATCTCACCAGATAAACACCACTTATCATAATTTACAGTAATGGGTACAAAACCAAGAAAATACTAATAGTGTGCATTTATTTCTGTTACAGATTTCAGAGGATTGCTTGAAATAAAGTAAGTACCTACTTAACTACAGAAGGTTGGCCACTTGATAAAGTGGTATAAGAAAAGCATTTCTCGCTGTAGTGACCTAGATCGTTAATGAAGTGTTAAAACGTATATAAAATGTATTGTAAACAAAATTTATGTTCACATGGGTGACCACCACTATATTTTATGTTATACTTAACCAAGGGATTATTAATGATTCTATTATTAATATTATACATTAAAGCACTTCTTGCTTAATAAGTATTACTTATTTATTGAATGTGAAAAATATAATATTATTAACTAATTTTGTAAAGCAATAGTTATACATGACTTGTCGGTGGTTATATGGGAAATTTACTGCTAAACAAAAGGATTTTCATCCCCGTGTGTTAGTCGAAAGTATAGATTTAAATTGGTTGGTTTATTTTTAAAAAACCTCCATATCTTATCATTAAAAGAGTATTTTCGAATAATTTTATTATATACCGTCATATGATTACTATAACCAGCGTAATAGCTCAGGAGATAAGAAGCGTGGCTACAAATACTGTGGTCATGGGTTCAAATCCCACTCAAGTCAAGAATTTTTAAATTGATTTTGGTCGGTTATTACGACTGGGAGATCGGGAATAATATTAATAAAATCCCGATCGATCGTCTCGATCCAGGTTTACTCTGATTTCCTGGATTGTAAGGTAAATACTGAGGCGATTAAGTCGGACAGAGCCGCTCTGTCGGTGACCTGTGTAACTAACAATAGTTAAGATCACCGACAGACAATTAACACGTTGTTGTGTATAAAAAACCGTCTCAAAAAAGACCCTTTCTAAAATAAAAAAGCTCCTCGGAGCGTAAATAAATAAATAAAATATTTTTAAATTTAAATTTCTTCCTCACTTTCATTCATTATATCAATTATCAAGAGATGTAAAGTGAACGCGTTTGGCTCTAGTTTGTAATCTTAAAAAGTTCAAATATAAAAAAACTCTCTTATTTTAGGTGCATTTGATTTCATCTCAAATCAAATATTTACTTAAATAATATTTTGTTGAAATTAACTCCAACCAACCGGTTGAGTGTGACGCCATATGAATTATGTCGGACTACTCATTTCTTAATAAACAATATGAATGGTTTTTAATCTTCACTTAATTCATATGGTACATTTTTTAATTATTTAAATCCAAAACAGTTGAAGATTAAATGCAAAAATAAAATATTGAAGAATTCAACCCACCAAGGCCAATGAATTCATTGACGTCTGCACTTATTTGTCTACTTTGATTGTGTGTATAAATATTAATGGATTTGCACATCCTGGATTAATTATTAATTTGAATATAGATGTTTCCTTGTTATATTTTTATTAAAAGATAGGGTCATCTCTGCATGTGGTCGGTCAAGTACCAAAAACGAGTTGGTGGATAATTTGGAAACCAGATGTGTTCGCTTCTGCATCGATTACACAAATAGATAATATTATTATCAAAATTATTTATTAAATAGTCTTATTGTGTGTGAATGTTCTTGAATAATATTAAAACACGAATGTATTTAAAAAAACATAGAAAATGCATTGAAATCTCCAGACAGAAAGACATCACGTTTGTTGATTTTTCAAGTCTATTAGCAAGATGATATTTATAATGATTTTCATTGGAAATATAAAATAAGTTATACAAAGACATTGAATATTATACTTTGCAAATTGTTACTCCATTTTTATGGCCCATAATAACATCTGAAATTCAGCTCTGGGCCATTTTGTAAGGCGAATCTGAAAATATAGTCTTTCCACACTATGCCCACATTTTCCTTTAAAATATGGCAATTTTATTCACTTGAATGCTTTAAAAAATAATAATAACTATTTAAAATATTGTATTTATTAACTATTGATATTGTTTCTTACTTAATAGCAGGTTATTGTTAGCTTTTTAATTATACTATCACGAGAAAATATAAAAAAAGGGTTCCTACTTATTGTGGTTATATATTTTTTACTGGTGGTATAAAATGTCCTACACACTAAACTACTTCAATTGTATCGTCAACAAAATATGTTCTCTGACAATGACTATTGTTCTGTTTAATACATATATTAATGTTTATCGGTAAATTTACGAGAGTTGAAGAGCAGATTTACTTAATTATTTCTCGGCGAGTTGTCAGAAAGCCTTACGATTTACGTAGGGATAATCTTTTGTTCCCGACAAAATGATATTTTTATGTCAAGGATTACCGCACTTCGGAAACAAGACCAGTCGGATTAACCGTTGTCGACTATTAAGTGTTTGAATTTTTCAACGAGAACCTTCTCGTAAATTATGGCAAAAGTATTGCGAACAATCCGCTTTCATGTCGAAGCTTCAAAAAGCTCTTAAAGTTGAGAGAAATATTTCAGTTTGACTCGAGTTTTAGATTGTTTGATACATAATTCGTAAACGATTGAATACACGCCTTTATAACAACAAATAATTTATAGTTAACAAAGGATTTCATTCATTTTATTAAATGCCTTATTAACTAACTGCACTGTACTGATAGCTCATTAATCGTTGTTTCTTATGCTTGTAGAGAAAATGTCCTTTATATTTGGATGCTATGTAGAAGCGAGATAACATGTCAACGACTACGATTATAATGTTACTGTATGACCAATCACAATCGTTTGTGGTAATTAAGTTCATGGCTACGTATCTTGTTTGTGACATTTAGGTTAGGTTTTTTTTAATTAAACATTTTCCTCTTTTGTATCAGACTCTGTATAACATTGATTAAATGTAATATTTAAAAATTAAGCAAAAATTACAATGTTTAGAAATGGGACACTTGCCTGATTAGTAATTATACATTTTATTCAATTACAAAAAGATCCAGGTTAACACTCAATTTTTAAAGAAATCCATACTCTTTTTTTCAACATCCATAGATTTTTTTTTGTAATAATTTCACTCACAAATATTTTTGACCTGGTTTTTCAGGTTTATCATTATAAATTAGAATAGTCCGAGACTAAAATATGTGATGTTTAAGATATAATCATAAGGCGATTACATGAATGTCTTTGAAAATAAAACTAGGTACTGTTTTCTCAATTATCAAGATACATATTGTTGTTATAAAATTCGATTATGTTATTACATCATGGTGTCGCTTATGGAAACTGGTTTTGCAATAAAAATCGTTACGGTTTATCCAACGGTGGCGCCAGAATAATAATATTTAATAAATGTGTAGGAAGTGCATTTTTCATAATCATTAATAAAGCGGTCACAAGCTAAATATATCGATATTAAAGCGTGACGACGTCACATAAAACGAGATTTATAGTCACCCCAAATCCCATTCGTTTGATCTGAATCAAAACTATTGCGTCAAATGTGTATTTCCTGCGTCTTGTGTAGTGATATATTAATTATTATCGATAAAGAATAAGTGTTTGGTGTGAAGCAATCAACGGATCGTTGGTTGATGATGGGAGAAGTGCCGACAAATATAAACAAACATGGTGGATGATGATGATGACCATATGGTGTTTGTTAGGTCGCATTTATATCCTGCAGAGAAAATATTTTGTACTGTCTCTGTTTGAAAGATATAGTGTGAATTCGTCAATTAGAAGCATGGATAGTGGCGTTAGTCTAGTTGTGGAAGTTTGTGAGTGTATTAGTGCATGTATGTATAAACACGCACTCAGTCAAGCAATGAATATATCGCACTAATACATTGATACGATGCTATAAGTATTTTTTTACCTACTATAATAATATTTGATTTTTATTTACTATTCTAATGTCTGAAGATATAAACGTGGCCTTAGTTGTGAGTGATGTATGGAACTTGCCACGTGCTCCTTAACAAACTCAAAACGAGCTCCACGAATTAATGACTCTCATAAAACATAACAAACATAAAAGGAAAAATCATCGATAATAATTAAAAATATTTAAATTTAAAATATTTTTATTTGAATGAACACACACTAAAGATGACTACTCATTTGTAGTTTAAAGTACTCACTATTCAAAAACATATTGACGTCAACATAATCGGCAATTCATCGAAAACACTTAAAAAATTATTAATATGTAATATTCTCTTTATTGATTCTGCACAGTGAATATTTGCACACTTTAGAATATAGTTAGTAGTTTTTATTTTTAGATGCTTTTAAAGCATCACCGATAAAATGTTATTTTGGCTATGAATCCATAGAAAGCACTTAAGTGTAATCAAATATCGACGTTCATTTTTGAGGAGAAGCTTTTATTGAACTAGACAATAAATGAAAGATTTTTAAATTTTTGTTTTAGGAAATCTTATTGGTTTGAATGGAGTTATATTTAATTAAAATTAATTCCATTGAAAAGAGACTTTGTCACCAAAGGTTTCGTATGAGCGCTGCTTTTACCGCTCATACTGTTTATATGTCACTTTTCGATCTTTCTAATAAGATTACACTGTCTTTCACGTAATGTAATGTAGATTAAAAGTTACTTGCTACATTCAACGACAAATAATATATTAATAATGGATGTTTTTGTAAGAAAAATGTTGTTGCTTTTGAGTGTAGGATTATTGAATGTAACAGATTTTAGAGACTAAAATTTTGTAGGTAGCCACAGTCCGCGTAAGTATATGTATAATATGCGCATGTTTTAGTGTCAACCATGTTCCACTGTATGAAAACATTACGCATGACATTTCTATAGATATAAGTTCATTGATATGTAGTATATAATATATGGAATTTTCACGAATATTCTGATACATATCTAACATTTTCAGAGAGGATTTTACACTCTCTGTGTTCCGATATATGAAAACAATACCAACGACACTTCTATAGCTATTAGTTCATTTGCATGCATTAGCCTTTCATATATGGAACATTTAATTCTCTGGATCGCCATCGTTTTTTCTCACCTGGATACCTAATATCTGGAATATACCTTTGTGAAAATAAAAATATAATATTGGGATAGCAGCGCGACAAATAGCATAAACTGAAATCCAATAAGCTTTCAATCGATTACAGATATCAGGCTTTGAAAAGGGGCGAATCCTTGCCCCATTAGCTGTGCACACACATAGATGGGGGCGGATTTTTTGTTGATCCTCTCAGCAAATAGAGAGCGGAGATACCCTCGTGCCAAATGGCAAAGTGCCTGTGGGTTCTCTTCCTTTCCCACGATATTGAGGGTGGAAGTACACCTGCCTCTGATTAACCCCTCCTTTTATACAAAACTATTCACACTTTTGACTGGCACAATTAAAATTCAACTCCAACACGATAGTATTGTACAGGAATAAACATAATCTTGTTAGAAATGTACTGAAATAATCGCATCCTAGGTGCGTGTAATTCGATACTTGGTTTAAAGCATTTCGTGACTACATGAAATGTTCACTTGTATATTGGGCATTAAATTTGTATTTATATCTTACAATATTTTGACCAACGTTAACTGTTATATCAAACATACTTCAATTGCAGCGATATATATTTTTTTATTTCGTGTCAGGGAGATAAACGATGTTAGGTTCCATATTTCACGTTGTCGAAGAGGCCTCAGGTGGTTGGCATCATCTCCTGGGGGCAATATGTCCTAATGACTCTTCCACCAGGATCTTCCTTCTTCCTGGCTTTCATGACTGTGCACATTATCACCTCGTTGCTCTAACTGCTAAACTTGGGCTCTCTAATCGAAAATATATTATTCCGTTTCAACGCACATTGGCCTCCATAGGACGATTCTAATTAGGATGCGGTGATTACTTTGCAACACTTATTTGTAATATCTATTGAATTAATTTTTAATCAATTAAATGAATGAATTCTTTGATCATTGCCTATTTAAAATACAATGATTGTCTCTGATCACTATTTTATTTTTGCAATGAATTTTGTGACAGTAAATCGATGGGTTAAACACAAACAATATTTATGATTAGGTTTGGTTTTCATTTATTATTAATATGTCACATTACCTTTATTAAAATAAGCTCTCATATATATTTTTTTAAATAAGCTTCTGATATAGATACAAGATTCATTCGAAATAATATAAAAAAATAACCCTAGTTCAATGCGACCTACGCGAGAATAGTAACAAAGAAAGAATATAAATGATGAATTCGTTTACATAAGGTTAATGAGCTTTTTCATTATGTTTGGCTTTTATTTTATAAATTAACCTTATGAGGATTACATCTACGTATATTTAGCAGTTATAAATATTATTAATGTATAATAGACGCAAATTTTGTTTAAAGAAGTATCTATGTGTACTTGTTGGAGTTTTAATCAGTGTGAATATTATATTTTTGGAGAGGTAGGATATTACAAAAGATTTGACACAAAGTAAATATATTTGACTGAGATAATAGTTTGTGATTATTGTAATCGTCATATTATTTATTGCATTAATAAGCCGCTATCATTCTATATTTGTTCGAAATGAAAATGGACATTGCTTTCAGGGCTTTTTTTGGGAAGGTTTATACAAATTTTGGTTTTTTTAGACACAACAACGTGTTGATTAAATGTTTTTCGCTGATCCAAACTATTATCAAATACATAAATCACCGATTCTGCCCGACTTCCTGAAAACAAAATGAATTTGATACCGAAATAGGTATATGTATATACTATACATTATATAAGTATAATTCGGATTGTGGTGGTATTGTAATTTGACCTGGATTCGGTGAAAATTTTAAAAAGCCTTCCTCGAAACAAGTTTGTTTATTTGAGTTTGCCTAATAGCGTTGAGCCGCCTCTTCAGGGAATTACAGCTTTTCATAGGTTCACTCACTGAAAATCTGCATCACATTTACGGTATAACTACTATTTATAAAAAAATTCATTCGACGAAAACTACTAATTAATGGGCTTGTTGTATATTTGAAACATTTTTGTATTATACAAATCGGAATGGCAGTCGCGGCCGTATTCAATATAATAATCTAATGAGTGAGTCGTGCTAGAGGTGTTAGTATTGGTGCATATAGGAATACTCTCATCACACTATGATATTGAGTAAGGCCGTCAATATATTTTTAATAATTGATTATGAAAAATATGTTTCCTGAAGTAAATTAATAGGAATATAGCAATAGATTCAAATTCGTAAATTGATTGTCAAAACTAGGGGGAGAAAGTGCAAATACCGGCTTCAATTTTAAACCTGGTCTTACTCGTACAATCAAATTCATAAATTAATTTAGTTAATATAATTTCCACTTATGAATACATTTATATAAAAAATATGAATGCCTCTTAATTGAAACCGGTATTTGTACTTCCGACCCTTACTTTGGTTTACCATATAAAAGTAATAAAAGAGTTATATATGAATACGTTGAAAGTGCTTAATATTTCAGGATAACACAACTGAAACCTCATTCTGTGAACTTTCTAATGCCTACCAATTTATATTGGAGTTTGTTCAAAAGCACATTTTTATGAATAAATTTTTGATAAAATAAAATAGTTATTAAGTTAAAGCGGAACAATTGATCGATTATAATGAAGGAAGCCTCCTTGTGATTATTAAATATAATCGGGACAGTAATTGGTGTTGATGCTGGATTTCTTGACTTGACAACCACATCTGTCGACACTTTATCTCATTGTATTAATTGAAAGCCTCAACACACCACCACATTTAACTGAACAACTTCAATGAGCTTAATTAAACTCTATAGTCTCTTGAAAAGCAGGGGAAATTGTATTTATTATTAATAATATATGTAGGTTATAAGAAGTGTTTAAGTGACATTAAGGGTGCGTAGTTTTACACTCGAGTTGCAAAATTCAGCATACAACTTTTCTTCTTTACCTAAAGACGCGTATAACTTTTAACGACGTCATCATGTCTTGGAGTTGTCCAAAGAACTTTCTTGAAACGTCGCTGTCAATTTCAGAAACGAGCTTCCATCCTTTCCCTCGTCGTATTTTGACACCGCCCACTCATCTAAAAATAGGTAAATGATGTAAGACATCACACTAAAGGGCCGTACATTAATTAATTTAATATTAATATTTTAATTGTTTTTTTACGGGTGAAAGTACAGGGCGGATGTTGTGTAGCGTTTGGGGATGAAAATTAGTTTCATTACATCTTAGCGGAGCAGTTTAATTGGAGAACCCTAATGACACCCCCAAACTTTTAATTGAATCATATACTCTATACCAAAATAACCATCCATTATATTAAGCCACCGTACCCACAAAACCACACACTTAAATCAACCAGATGGATTTAGTTAGAAATAAACAACAAAAGAATGTGATCTTAACATTGTTTGTCCATAAGAACTTTGTATATAATGAGAATGAAAATTTGTGGGGGTTCAATTTACATTTTAGATGCTACCCTTAGAAGTGGTCTTGAATTTAATCTTGTGTCAGCGTAGAGTGTATGCAGATTAGTCATGATTGTATTGTATTTAAGGGTGGTATACTGAACAGGTGACGCCATCTTCCTTTCCCCAACCCTTATTTCAGCTTCCGTTTAATTTGATGTTTGCTCAGAATGCCTCGTCTCCATGGCAGCCGTTGCCATCGATCTAAGCGAAGAACAGGTATAATGCTTTACAAATAATCCTTTTATTAATATCAGTTATAATATTTGATTTGAATCGTTTTTGAGTACATAGATTATGATGGAGTATTACGTGTTAATGAGAAGCAGCTTCTGTCTGGCGTAACTGATATACAAAGCGTGACTGACTCTGGAAACCACCGTTCATTGTTACTGTGCTCTTATTACTATAACTAGCCATCTTAATATCTTATATAAAATAATGCTTAGTGTCAATTATACATCTGTAATGGGGTATTGATTGATTCAAAAGCAAACAAAAAACGTGTCTACAGATTTACGTGTATTAAAAAGTATTGTGATTTTTATAATCTTAATAAAAAAAACTCGGCTATTTGAAATTATTTTACCAATTATGAGGTTTTTACGTAGATTGGGAAAAGGCATTGATACGTAATGAATGATAGTGGTTAATATAAATATAATTAGTGGAAAGAAACATGGTTGCCAAACTGTGAAATCAATTAACAAATTATAATTAAAAAATTATGGTAAAACAATATTTTTACAATACTCTATTTCCTAGAAGTTCATTCTAGATTTCTAATTTACTTTAAGAAATTTTAAGTAACAATTTTATTAGTAATATACAGTAGCACCTCGTTTTTACGTTTTTATCCATAATATGACATGTAGTGACAATGCACTTACCCATTTTACTGTGAAATATAACTGAAGATAGAAAGAGAGATGTTTACAGTATAATGTTTGCCAGGCGTTTGTGGAGGGAATTATTAAAAATTGATTGTATTTTTTATAATGCATTTAAATAAAAAACAAAACAGGGTCGGCGGTTGAAGTATGTTGGTATTGAAATTAATAATTGAACTGAAAATATCGTCGTTCATATGATACATATCGCCCGCTCCAGCGTATAATATCGTAAGTGCAAAAAAAAAAACTGTGTGCTCATAAGTCTTTATGGAACTGAGTCACATATTCAATCTGGTAACACTGCCTGTCACGTGTTACTCGGTTTAATTATTATTTATACAATATAACAGTGTATTGACAGAGACATGAAATAGATAATGGATGAATCTACATTAGTTGCCGGTCAAATAGGACTATTTTACTATATAGGTTAAATAATGATTGAAAATCAACATTTTTCGACGTTTCATACATGCAATATGTGGCTCAGTTCCATAAAGACTTAAGAGCACACAGTTTTTTTTTGTACTTACGATATTATACGCTGGAGCAGGCGATATGTACATGCAATTATGATGAAAGGCTCGAAGGTGAAATGTGTAGGTGTGTCCTTGGTGCATGATATGTATGTATGAATATATAAAAGCGGTCCTCAGTCCAATGATTGACGACACCTGATTTAAAGTAGTGTCTGAGTCACACGGCGCCATCATTGTATGTACTTGCCTACACTCGCCGACATTAATTGAACACTCGTCTGGCCTCCATACACTTCATACACTCCATACACTTCATATACTACGAGGCTTGTTACTTGTTTGTGCACTACTCTGCACTATTTGGTCATCTCAATGGGGCCTTGTTAATAACTATACTAATACTGTTTGTATTCAATACTAATTAAGTGTCATCCTAACATTCTATCATATCAAGCAACTACCATACGTGGGTTAACATATCTACAAATTAGACAGCTTATTTATTTATCAATTTAAATATTCATTAATGTACCATATAAGCTTACATATATAACGATAATTATATTTGACGATGACATTATTACAATAAGATATATGTACGTGTTGACAAAAAAAATATAAATAATCTTCTGATATAAAAACGTTTTGTGTTACCTGCCAATAGTATCGACGATATTTATCTAAAAAAATGGTTTTTTTGCATAATACTAATCGATTTTCAAGTCAAAATATTATTTAAAATCCTCAGTCTCATTAATAAAATTAATGTGGAAATTACAAATAACAATTTTCTTTAAATCATAATGAAACGTTTCCTTCTACGTTATTAGGCTACAATAATTATATATTACTATTCTTTGTTTGTAGATCAAATCGAACGAACGTCAAGAAAGAAAGTCAAATTTAAGACCTACGTAGAGGCGAACTTTCTTACCGCAAACGGCTGTGATTGGTGATATCGTAACATAATATTAATTAATGTGTGAGCAATCACGGTTTTTGGTAAATTAACTAATTTCTCTGTGTCGATAGCTTAACAATTTACTTTATGAACATAATAACAAAAGGTAAGCCGATAAAAAAAATATGTGTAAAATACGAAAAGAAAACATCGACAAGTATTAAAAAAAAAATCTTTGCTTTAAGCAGAAGAATGGTTATTTGTAATGTGTCCTTGTAATAAAATTCTCATATTATTATTCACATATTTATCATCTAATCCAATGATTTTTATTGATTTGTTCAATTATATACACTTCGTCATTACATTATTTTGTTATATAAATACATTAGTTAAGGTTTGCACGGTAATTCTTGATAATTTAATTAAAAATACAATACCTGCAGGAAATGGTATTCACTTAATGTTAATTAACCTTGCCTTATTTATGATAGAATATTTATTATTCAATGTACACATGTCATATGATATTGTTAAATTGGACCTTGGTTGTTAAAATATATATGCAGACGATGCACCGTGTTTGCGGCAATTATCAAAGCGCACTACAATTTTGTATTCAACCTGTGGACTTCCATTTTATTTTATTTATTATACCTTTATCAAATATTACATATGCTGAAATTAAGTTTTAACACGGCAGCAGTATTGGAAACATTCTGCCACATTTCGAGAGATAAAAGTCATATATCAGTAGGCTTTCAGGCTGTGATAAATCCAGGTATTCAATGGGGCGAGAGGGTCAAAGTATTGAGTTTATATATGTACTAATAATATATATATTTTCTATATACAAAGACCTGCTTCACTTTCGGGAGGGTGATCATCCAGTCAACCAGATATCCTCTTTTCACAAATCACACTAAACCTGAGCCCTACCGTCTCTTTTATTGGAGATGTCCTTTTGATTTACCTTTTTACGATGACAATAATCATATTCTGATATATTCATTATGTATTAAATTGTATAATTTAATATACAACTTATTTTTAATTGAACTTCAAATATCTTAAAGGTTTTAATGTAATGCGAACACGACCAAAACAAAAAAAATAGCGGGACAAAAAATGTAACTAGTAGACTTGGACCATTAATTGAGATCTTAACTGATTAAATGTATTATTCCCTTGAAATATTTGTAATTCTATTAAAAACTTTGTATAATCTATAACTAAAAAAAGTTGTATAATCTATAACTTACCATGTATAAAAACTACCAGATTATAGGTTTTTCACTTCAATTATACTCTTTTAGAAATTCCACTCTTTTTTCATTCTTTACACTTCAAAGTAAAAAAATAAAATTTAAAATACATAAAATAGTCTGAGTGCTTTTTATACTTTAATAATCATATTTTAATTCCTAATAAGTAATATGAATTTTCTATATTTATTGGAGAATATAGTAGACTACTTCAAGTAGGAAGCAAGGTAAATTTATTGACAATACTTTATTATGGACTTAATTATGCTGATAATTAACAAATAATATATTGGAATACAAAACTTTTTACATTTTTTGATAGTGGCATTGGAAACGCAAATAATAAACTACAATAAATGTAATTATTTTATTCTTTAAACTGGCTTTGAACATCCTTTTAGAATTTCTTTACTTCCTGAAGTATATGTAAATAAAATTGCATGATGTTCTTAATATTAAAGTTTCAAGTATTCACGCAGTGTTTTGTTGTATTTTTTATTATTTTTGTATATGCAGTTCATTAGTATTTTGGAGGAAGTTGTTGCAGAATAGAAGTTAAACTTGCAGACTGAGGCTGGATCTGAGCCAACTCCATTCTCCATTGTGAGCCTTTCTCATTTTTGTTATATCCCATATACACAACAGGGAAACCGTCGTTAAACTAGACTATCTACGTATATGAGCACTCAACTCTTCATTTTATTATTAATATGCATTGGATTTACTATCGGCTTTACGACCAATAACCCACTCAACTATCACAAGATTCACAGGGGTCAGAGAAAATCTCCTACTTTCAGGTACTGCAATGAAGTGTTAATGATTTTACTCATTGTCATAACAGCGACTTCATTAAGGATATTTTAATAAAAATAAATGTGTAATGAGTGCTGCTTATTTTTATTAGTGTAAGGTAATATGACTGCCATTAACAGTTGACCCAAAAGTTAATAGGTAATACCTAAAAATGTGTTCAGATTGTTAAATGGATTTTAAAAGCTCCTGGTAAACATTACAAAATATTATAAGAAGAATCCATTAATTAATTTATCAACAGAAAACTTACTCCATGTCAAACGATTTTTAAACACATCTATGGTCTATGATAAAAAAGGAATTGAGATGTTCAGAATAAAACTATCTCCAGTTTTCATTTTTCCCAAATATTGTTTGTAACTAGAGATGTGCCAAGTTCAAACGAATATTACAGTATTCTTTAATAATTTCTTATTAATTAATGTCTTTAAATCACTTCATGGGGATAAAATTATATGCAGAAAAGAGGTTTAATACTACAATATTTGTTTGACTTTGGCACATCTCAGGTTGTAACGGATTCTCCCAAGCGTAAGTTATATTTGATTATTAAAATATCGTAAATTATTTTAATTACTCTCCATCTTATATAATTCGAAAGCTTTTGGTTTTAAACGCCTCAATTAGTGTTTATTTATAGTAATATTTACCTTTAGGATATGATTTATTTTCAATTATTTAAATCAAAAGTTTAGCAGCAGTCTGTTAGTTGATTTCAGACTTCTTCAACAAACTCAAAGTAATGTATAATATAATGAAATAGTTTATCACATTAGATATCTAATGATACACCTAACAAGATAGGAGAGAAATACTGAACTTTGAACGAGGAAACTTTTTTCATTAGCCTTAGTGCGCCGTTATACCCGTACTATGTCATTTCTGACCTCTCTTCTAACAAATTACCCCTTTTTATAATCTACCTTAGGATGTTTCATATCTAAAATCTTATATGTATTATAATAACATATTATGTAATTGCAGGTAATGCCATGCAACAAATGCAGGTGCCATCCAATACAACGTAGCGTAAACGTAAAACGTAATTTTTGTTATTCAAATTGCATATCTCTATTTACGTTACAAAAAAACCACATTATCAATCATTGGCATTTTATTATTGTATTGATTCCAATTATTAAATCTACAAACAACAAAAAATGAATATAATACTTATAGTATGTATAAATTTATATCCGATAATTGGCTTGTGATAAAAGTTATAGAGTGAACGTTAAAGTCGTTGTCGTTTATCGGACAGAGTCATAAAATTGCGTCACACAATGTTGCTTATTGCTTCTTCTTTGGTTCAATAAAATAAAGAATTCCTTTGAAGTGAATTCTCGATAATGCCTTAGTTAAATAATTTGGTAGGGTGCCAAGTTACATCATGATCATCGGCCCTCTTAATAATAAATCACCGAAAATACGAGCCCCATTTTCACACTCATCTTTCATCCCAATAACATTTTGAATAATTAATTGATGTAAAGCGATAAATGATTGAAATTCTAGATTAACTGTTGTCGTTAAGTTATATAAGTAAGTAGGTTAAACGGTAGTTGAAATTTATAGTCCCAACTTTGGTAAGCATCTGGTATTGTAAATACGAGCGAGTTGAAATAGAATTATCTCTTTATGGCCTTAGAATACTCCATTTAACAGACAATAAACGTATATTTATTGTCCGAAAATATATATTATAATAGATTTAAATATGTATTATAAGAGCAAATGTCACACGCAAGGGTAAAATTATTTTTTGCGGTATGACCGAATCAATCTTGTTTGAAATTTGCTCCGAAATCATAGGTGACAAAGTGTAATTTTAATAATTTTAGTATTTTATATAATAATTTTGGAGAACATTTCATATGTGTTGAATTGAAAACAAGTTTTCTGTCAACTAACTATATATTTCATTGTTCATTGTATGTTGTCCTGTAAGTGGATTTCGGTGATTGAATAAAATCCCATAAAGGATACTTGATCAAAGTATTGAATGCAAGTTGCAATGGGGATATATTCCACAATGGCATTGTATTGTAGTATCTACTGAAAGTGTATCAATAATAAAGGATTCATTGTTGGTGTAGAATTGGATTCCTCCTCACTTCTTTGAAGCTCTCTTTATCACCTTTGATGTTTTCACTTCTCCGAAATAGCTACTCTCTGACAATATTCCTCTTTGAAAGTTTCCTTAACGATGTTCCAATTTCACAAAATATTAACTGAATCTTATTTTAAATTTTCAGATTTACATCTACAGTCCGACTGATTGATTGAAGGTATGAACTTTTATATAATCTCACCCATTTTGAATATTTATATAGTTATAATTGAATCGGATATGACTTATCCGATCCGATGACTTATATAGGAATAATTTCAGTTCTAACCAGCTCAGGGGATAAGTAAGACGCGTGGCTACAAATAATGTGGTTATGGGTTCAAATCTCGCATTCAAAAAAAAAAAAAAAATTGATTTGATGGTTTACTACGACTGGAAGATCGGATATAATATTAATAATATCGCGATCTTGATTCAGGTTTACTCTGATTTTTCTGGATTGTTAGGTAAATACTGCGGCGATTATTAAGTCGGTGACCTGTGTAACTAGTAATAGTTAAGATCACTGACAGAAAATGAATTTGTAAAAACCTTCGAAAAAGCTCCATAAATAAATAATTTTCAAAATTGATGAATATGTCTCACATTTAATCTAAGTTTGTATAATAAGATTTGAAAAAGAGGTTGGTGGCAATACTTTCATTAGCGTGAAAAACTATTTTAGTTTTTATTAAAAAGACTTAGTTTTTAGTAATATGTTTATAATTATACTAACCGAAAACGCTTATTTAGTAACGACTATAGTAACGACGATCTAACCTAACATGAATAAAAATATATTGAGAATATCAAAAATGCCATTAATTAAATTACGTATATTAAAATTAACAAAAGTAGGTTGCAAACAAATAGCGCGAAATTATTGGAATAATAGTTTGTTGCTTTTTATTTAAATAATAAATTAAAATATAATAATTTGATCGTTTATTGCGACTGGGAGATCCCGATCGATCGTCTTGAACTAGATTTACTCTGATTTACTGGATTGTAAGGTAAATACTGAAGCAATTATTAGGTCGGTGACGGTCGGTCGGTAAAACGAATTAACACTTCCATTGTGTCCAACAAACCTTCCCAAAAAGCCTCTAAATAATCTTTCAATAATAATAAATCTTTTTTAAATGAACTTATGTAGTTCTCAGGCAATTGAATATTATTTTTTAGTAGAAATTTTCATAGTTTCTTCTTTAAGCATTTAGTCTATCGACTAAAAAGTAATAAATAATAATAATTAAAAATGGATTGTGAGTCTAATACTAAGGCCATCAAGTTGTTCAGAGCCGCTCTGTCGGTATCCCGTATAACTAGTAATAGTTAAGATTGTTAACACGTTGTTGTGTCAAAAAAAAACCTCTCAAAAAAGCTCCTCGCGGGCGTAAATAAATAAATAAATGCTTTTAAATTGCTCCATTATTATGCGGAGTAATGAGGTTTAGATAAGGTTGTGTGTGGCTGGTTTCGAGGAAAAGGCGGGGTCTTCATCCTCATTAATGAGTGGTCTTCAGTTTCCAGGTATTGCAAGTTTGGCTATCCGGGAAGATCGGTCACCGGACAGGTCACCAGGTACATATCTTAAAATAAGCAAAAGTCTGGAAGATGGCTCGGGAAGATACTCGAGGCTTACACGGGTCGTGATCACGTTCTTTTTCCTTTTACCATCCACACTATTTTAATACTCCTTACCTTATTGGCATCTCACCTTCTCAGTGTGTCCAATTCACTCTACAATTATGTACCAAACGCCCATCGTCTTCGATAATAATCATTGTCTATCTGAGATACAAGCATCGGACAATCTACCCGTGAAAATTGCGCAATTTCTATTTTATATGCCATTCAAGCGTGTTATAATGTTGTCAGCCGTTTATTTACAATCTCAAGAATATTAAACAATTTTTAAGTATGCATTCCAGACATGCACATATATAAATCGAAATAAAGTTATTTTTATATGGAGTATAATTCAAGTTGTAGAGTTTATTTAATTTGCCTTAAGGTGTTTCGTCGATCGAGTTAATGTTGTTTCGTGATATGCCGTAATAAATATGACGCCCCTCGACCAGATACTCGTAAAGGTCAATATTGAAACATCCAATCATTTATATATATATGTATGTATTATAATAAGGTCGTCTTTTAATTAAATTTGGATAAAAGTAACATTTCATATAGGCATATTCTTCAAATTGGTTTCATTTGCCAGAGACACGAAATATATAATCTACTTTTCAATGGGATTGTGTTTCAGACAGTTGTCTTATATCCTCGGCAAATGTTTTGACATAGGTATATATTTTTTTTTTTTATAAAAGTAATTCATATTCACTATTGTATAGGTGATGTTGCCAATATGGTGGCCGTTGTCCCATAAATCACGATCGGTATTTTAATCCGCATTTTTCAAAGTGGACGCTTTGTTGGAAATTTATGGTCGTTATTATCCTCGCGTAGAGATACTATTTTTTTTTACAATATTTTTTGTTCTGCTTTAGAAAATGGGCTCGTACTCGTATATTTCTTTTGGAAAATTGCGACATAATTGCATTTCCCGGATCCCTTTGGTATGGGGAGAGAAATGCGTGTATACAAGTCAAAGGTCAGGAAACAGTCCTGGGGGATTTACGTACTAGGTACCTGTAACTTTATCGAGTTTTGATTCTTTGATGGCCCTCAATCCTCCTCTGAGGGTCTCTAATGGAGTCACCCTTACATTGGAGTAAAGGAAATACATCGTCCCCACAAACCACCATAAAAAGTTGCATAAAAAGCATTCAGCAGCGCATGGTTCGAATATTCTGAGGCTAATTATTCAATATACGAATATTTTTATAAACGTCAAACCCCTGATTTATAAACCTATCCAAGTGAAATATTTTAATTGTTTTTTTTTAATAAAAAATATTTTCAAATAAATAGGATATTTTGCTTTAAATTACAGCGAGAATTCTGCATACTTAAATAAAAATTTAAAAAAATAATCCGGCCGAGTTCTATTTTACTAGACCTAGTCCAATTGGGTGGATGAAAAAAGATATAATATTGCTTTATTATTTTATTTTAACTCTTTGATATTTACACAAAATATTATATAATTAACATCTATAATTATCATACATTGAATACAATACATATAGTTAAATGCATTTAAAAAAAATAGTAATTTTATTAATATTATTATGTTATAAGATTGTTCTCTTAATATCCGAAAAATTAATAATTTCTACTGAGAAATTAATAATTTCTACTGAATAATTAAACAATATAATAAAAATGTTAGCTACGCAATTGTGAGCAATTAAGAACATGTTTTTTCACCCTCTTAGCCGAGGTTTGGATATTATTAATTAAAATTTGGGTATATGTAATTAATATAATTAACGTTGATATTTTTAATTTTAAAATATGTATTTTGATAGATGAAGTAGTACGATATTATGTTTTAAAGAAACATTTAATCAAAATAAACCCAGCTCAAATCTGTGTGATTGGAATAAGAGAAGTTATTGCTTCAAATGTATTGAATCTTAAATATTCTAAACAATCCCTCAAAGAGATACCTTGATATTTCAAAAGCTTTCATATCTATAAACCAAACTTCCTTTAAATATTCTGACCACAAACCGTTTTTGGCATGGCTTCTCAATGGTATCGGTTTATTTTCATTGCTAGCTTTTACGACACTGCCGAAGATCTGATCATCTACTTTATTTTCTTCTTCTTCAACGGAACCCCTATATATTCCCATACACTTTTATACTGTGTACTTCTTATCTAATACTGTTTTTGGGGACGTATGATTTTATATGTGAGTCGACACTTAAATCTCGAGCCGAGGAAAAATTTCGCAAGAGGTTGTATATTATAAGGAGACAAAGAAAAAAGCGAAAACATCAAATAAGACTCTGTGTTTTATTGTTTAGATAAATCTTGTAAAATGTATATACACACTCTACATGGCTAACCTCACAATATTTGTATGTAGAGGATATATTTCAAGGAAACGAATTCGGATGAATCACTATTTTTTTATAAAATAATCTATCCTGGTTGATATTTAACTGTAATTCAGTTCAGATTATTAATGCGATCGGCTATTCAATTGCTTAAATCCAAATCGGTTGTTTGAGTATATAATCATGATTACCAATCAAATTAAAATCAACCACAAAATAAGCATAATAGTCATTGTAAATATATGACAATGGGTCATTTAGTATTATATAAAATAACAAAACGATCGTCAGATTAGTTTTCTCATTTCCCGTACTAACAAAGAGTGATAAATAACAATTTATAAAATAATAAGCAATCGATCGAAAGGGCAATAATGTGTGAAGATAATACAAGTGATACTGCGTTGTGGTTTTCTCCGGATATTATAATGGGGAACTATTGTTGCTGAAAACAACGAAGGACTATTCTGCGGTTTGATTTAACCATATCGATAAGGTGAACCTTTCTGTCTAATAATAGTTAATTCTATTCAATGTTAAAATTTATATCTTTGACCGATAAGCAAGCATTCGATTTATCATAGTCGGAATAAGTTTGCATGTGACATATTTGTATGAATGTGTCAGAAGCAAACACGAGAAAGGTCTTATCTATTATTTTCATCTATGGCTTTTGTATCTCACAGATCTCTGGTATTTTAGATACTTTTTCTGTCTGTAAATAATAAATAGCTGAGGTCTACAACTGTCACAGCTATTTTGAACTCGGAGCTAGATGTTCGATCATTGGATTAAATATGCACCGAGTCAACCTGTCTAGTCTTCTACTCGAGTTTTCCACAAAAAGGGTCTCCAAATAGACGTGCCAAATTTATATAGAGTGCTAAGTTCACATTTGTTCGTCTAAACATATAAAATGCTTATTTTATTACATTTGAACTCATATTAAATATTTTAGCCGCCTTGTGGCCGAGTGGTTAGTGTAACTGATTCGTGAGTGAATCCCGGGTTCGATTCACGGCACCAGAGTCACTTGGTAGATCTAGCTTAGCAAACTAGATCTTAAGTACTCATTGCTGTGTGGTGGCCTGGGAAACCATCTCTACTATATTCTCCCGAAAAGGCCATGGTGGCCTGGCCAACCACTTATAAAGGGACTCCCGCCAATAGGGAAGGCTTCACGATATATATATATACTACATATATATATATATATATATGTAGGTATATATGTGTGTGTATATATATATATATATATATATATATGTATACACACACATATATATATATATATATATATATATATATATATATATGGTATATATATATATATATATATATATATATATATATATATATATATATATATATATATATATATATATATATATATATATTTTAAGAAAAATCACAATTTTATGGTTTTAGATATACGGCGTGGTTTAAATAAAGAGTGTCTGAGTGAGTCGTGCTAGAGCTGATAGTATTGGTGCTTATACAAATAGAGCTTGTGTACACCAATGTACAGGGTCCGCCAAATACCTTTTTTTTTTAAAACAGGGCGCAAAACATCGAGTGTAGCTTCGGCTGTGTGGCACGTAGCGCCGTCCTGTTGAAACCAAATGTTGCCAATATCCTCCTCTTCAATTTTTGTGAACAAAAATTCGTTCAACATGGCCCGATAACGATCGCCATTGACTGTAATGGCCACTCCTTGCTCATTTTCAAAGAAAAATGGCTCAATTATGCCTCTGGACCAAAATCCGCACCAAACAGTGACTCGTTTTGGGTGTCCCGGCTTTTCAATGTATGCGTGCGGGTTTTCTGTGCCCCAAATGCGACAATTTTGCTTGTTTACATACCCGCCAAGATCAAAATGAGCTTCATCCGAAAAGATGATTTTTTTGGCAAAATCGGCATCTTCTGTCGTCGGCATTTTCAAAGTAATGTCGCAATATTTCCCAGCGTTGTTCAAGCGTATACACAACCATATTCGTTCAGCGGAAGGATAAAACTAATTATCTGTTAAATCAGACATGAGCTAAGTGTTACCATTCACGAAATAAGCACTAGTTGAAAAAAAAAACTTTAGATGGCGGACCCTATAGTATTGGTTGGCCATCTATTCGTATACGCACTACACTCACACACTATTATATTGAATACGGCCAAAACTAATAAAAGTATATTATTTAAAATCCAACCGGAAATATCCAAATCATATATTTTATGGGAATACATACTTAAATAACTAGTGGAAAATTACCGAAAATAATCCATTTTAAATTATTTGTTAAATATTTAAATTTATTGATAAATTAATGCAAATTTATTTACTTTTATTAACACTACTTATTGTATCGTTATTTCAGTACATTTTTTGATATTTAATTGAAAGTCATTCAATAGTCAATTAACCCTTTGATAAAAATATGTATGTTCATAAAATGAACACGATGATGTGTATTCAACACTTTATTATTAAATATATTTTATCAGATAATGATTATTTAGATTTAAGCTTTTATTAATAAAATGAGGGAAATTATTACACGCCACATATAATGTAAATTTATATGACGAATATTTTTCAATGTTACTATTTTTGATTATTTCAAGAGGCGCATATTTTAAACGTTGACTTTGATCAAAGAATATCAAAAATAAATTTTATATATGTGTCATAATATAAGTGTATCTGTAGTAATATATGATGAAACGGAAGTTTTATATGGCGCTTCGTTTGAAGTTGAAACATTTTACATTTTATTTCAGGACTTCATGCATTTTTGCTTCGCAACCTTTTCATATTATGCCCGCCATTATCATAGCTATGTTAGTTTCAATTTATTTTTGAATTGCTATTCTTAAAAGAAGAATGTATTTTATTCCTCTTTGAGTAAGCTTCTATATATATCAGCTCTGAAATGTGTAAATAAAATTATTCACGGAGGGGAATTTTTTTATGAATCATTCAACAGTCTTTTATTTAATAAAGTTTCCCTCCCTTTTATATATACTAGATACCCTCAGGTTTTCACCTAACTTATATTGAGACTAGATAGAGTGTGTGATGGGATTGATTGGTTGAAAATGGTCAAATTAAAACAATCGTAGAAGAGTATTTTCCGGTTGAGATAATTTTGTGAAAATCCCATCAGGAATGAGGTGTTACCAGCAGGTACAAATTACACGGGTGGCCGCTCTTGGGATTAATGAACCAAAATATACCTATTCCTCATTTGCAAATCTATTATTACCTACAACTCAGACCTTCTACATAAAATATTATCAAGGGATCTTTATATTATATTGCGTCTGGGAAATCAGGGATAATATTTATAAAATCTCGGTTTACCACCTCGTCACATGTTTACTCTGATTTTCTGGATTGTAATTTGAATACTGAGGTGATTATTTAGTCAAGTAGAGCTAACCTGTCGATATCCTTAACTAGATCAATAGGTTAAATTTTAAATAAATTCATAAAAAATAAAAAAAAAAAACAAATAATTTCCTCGCAGTATATAAAATTGTGTTAAATTTAAATAATATAATACAAATGATTAAAAAAAACAAAAATTCCACTTTGGAACGGCATCAAATAATTATTTTACTATATCGATAGCTTACTCGTGATAGCTCATTTTATTTAAAAAATTACTTTATATCGGTTGTATAACTTTTTACTACACTAACACAACATTGTACGAAACTCAACTCCAAAATATTTTTAAAAGAACGTTCCAAAAAGTCTAAAAAATGTTAAAAATCAATAAATTCACCACATTTTAAAGGTATAATTAATGATTTCAGTGAAATAGTAGATTTTTTTAAAAATACAACTCTCATAGATTGTATAATATAATTGTATTGTATAATTGGATTGTAAAATCGAAGATATGCGAAAATATTCCTTAATATGTATGAAACGTCAAAAAATATTGCTTTTCAAACATTATTTAATTTATTAAATGGGACTTTTTCGAAATAGTAAAATAGTACTATTTGACCGGCAACTAATGTAGATTCATCTATTATCTATAACACATTTCATGTCTGTGTCAATAAAAGGTATTTAATTGTAAACTGTTAAATGTTATAAATAATAATTAGTAATAATAATCAGAGCATTTAAAAATATTTAATAATTTCAAAATATTTTTAGATGTATTTAATTATTATGATATCCACATTTTTAAAATAAAAAATTTCTTCTAATCGATAAAAAAAACACTTTAAAGCAAAAATGAAATCAAAACTCAAATATAACCGTCCTATTAAAAAAATAAGCAGAACATCAAAAACATTAATAAATTGAAAATGACAGTTAAAATTACCCTAGTTTATACATAATTGATTATCAGGTGTTAATATGCGTCTGCTAGTAATGGGAGGTGAAGAAGGCCATGTTGATTTTAGGCAGTTACAAGGAGACAGACAGAGGGTTCCTTTTATCGATCCAGGTTCCTGTAGGTGGTATTGGATTACCAGAACTATAATACGAGCACCAGCTTCAGACCCTCGTCTTTCAATAACCCTAGGTTTAATCTAGCGGAGACATCTCATCTCCCACTCCATTCGTCCACTGCACTGCTTGAAATCGATACCCCGTTCACTTCACAATCACTCTGCCAAACAAACTTAAATCCCTCGGCTATTACGACACCCTATTAGCGATGGGCCAATTAATTTTATTATACTATTCCATGCTTCACTGAAAGAGATTGATCATTGCCTATTTGACTACAGAAGACCTTTTCAGTATGTTATCACAAAGCCTGCATGCGCCTGCAAAATATCACAATATTGTTTTTGCCTCAAATAATTTAAACTTATATATTGTGGAAGTAATAATCAGACTATCAAATTCACCTGTCGTGATCTATTTAACTATAACATTTACACAGGTTACCGAAAAAGCGGCTATCTGCCCAATTGAATAATAGTTGAGACTACTGACTAAATACTGAGGTATTCACCTTACAATTCAGGAAATCCAAGTGAATGTGTATCAAGACGATCGATCGGGTTTTTATAAATATTATCCCCAAAACCTCATATTTGTTTTCAAGCGAAATTTGAAACCATGATTATATTATTTATAGTTACGCGCCTTATATCCTCAGCTTTTTGGTATTATTAAATTGACATATGATCGTTTTTATTTAGATTTTTAGTGAATTATTTAAACAATTTTTCTATTCCCCATATTTATTGTAAATGAAAATCGAATGAAATGAAATGAAAGATTGAATTTTCGCCTCACTGTTCACTTTTCACGAACCAGGAATTCAGAGTAAGACTGTCTCAAATTCATCGAATAACATATTAGATTAGGTTTTTTTGATGTTTGGTTCTATTTAAAATGTAAAATTTTGACCTATAGTATATACAAATATGTCTTCCTGAAAGTTCAATAATTTTACAGAAAAAGATTTACAGCGTAGTTTTAAGAATACGAAGTCTTAATTTATTTCTCCCTAGTTAATGAGACAATTGATGTATTATTGTTACTGTGAGCAAAGCAAACATAAACTGAAAGATAAATCACGTCTGTGTTAAGATGTTCGTTAAACAACATTCGCTCGTAAATAAATTCCAACGCGGCTATTCAATTTGGAAGACTCAACCAGGTGCCTTAGTTTACTTTTTACCCCACAACATAAATTTTATGCCCATATTACAATAAAAAAGTTTGTCTTCTTCTCGATCGCTTCAAAAATAAATCGCGTATACGAAAACAGAGAGTTGTGTGTGTGTGTGTTTTTTTTAGTCTGCAAAGTTTTTTTTTTAGTTTTTCCGCCTGTGTTTACTGAAAGCGGACGAAGAGCTTCCCGGTAATTGTTTCCTTTCTTCCCCCAAGTCTTCTTATGCTTATATTTATTTGCGTTTCGTTTTTCAGACTTTCAGCCATTTTGTTCTCATGATAACGTTATTGCTTTCTTTGGCTGGAGTTGAATGATATTGTCTTTTTTTCAATCATCATTATCGATTAATAAAGTAATTTAATGTTGTACATTGTTTTTGCTCGCTAGGAATGGATATAATCTTTTATCGTTTGTAATAGAAAACTTAAGTTTTAGATATAATTATTTGAATTTCCATAAGCGAATTAAAAAAGGGTTGTAAAAATTCCATTAGTTATAAAATTTCTTTATTATATATATATATATATATATGTATATATATATATATATATATATATATATATATATATATATATATATATATATTTTTTTTTTTTTTTGATACACTATGATAAAATGTTATAATATTAAGGTCATAGTCTTTTACTTATTTTAATACAGTAAATTCTATTGGTAATTAACATAATTAATACATCATCACATAATTTATGGGAAAAAATACAAAAAAAAAACCCAGTAGTAGAACTACTAAAACAAATATTATTAATGAATAAATATATGTAGAAATATAAACAATTATTTATTACTATACGAATGAAACAAATAAGAATTTCTTAAACATTATTAAATTATGAGAAACTTAAAATCAAATAAATAATTGTTAAAAAAGTCCTGTCCTGTCATTACGATTCAGTTTATACCCTAAAAGTCTCTCGGTTTACGCACAAAAAACATTCTGAGTAAAGTTTTTTTTAAATTTTATTTAATTGTTGTGCAAAACCCTGATTTTGTCTACCCAATTTGGCATGCGTTTATTTTTATTGAGATATTCAGCAATAAAATTACCCAACAATTTCATTATATACTGACAGATTATCCCAATGGACTTTGCGTAGAATATATTTGGAAATCAGAGTGACATGTCGATGTCGTATTAAATTGGACATTTTGGAATTATTCAAACTAGCAGTGGACAGAAGCTGAACCATCGGTTTTCGAGCCAACAAGAATGACATAATGCATCTAACGTTTTTACAATAATGTCCCTGAAGATTCACCCAAGAATATCGTATTTGAGTCACGTCTTCTCTTTCTAGGAACGAATTTAGTGTCGACACGATCCTTCTCAAAAGGAACCGTGAAAAACCTGAAATTTTCACTCCCTATATTCTCATTACACATATTTACATATTTTGCATGAGTTAATATATCTCTTCGCAAAATACATATGGTTTTTCAATATATGTATGGGTAAACTTTTATGGGTTTTGTAATTAAATGTCATTGGAAGAGCATAGATACAAAAATATTATGAAATATTTGAGCTCGTTCGTTTATTTTGTTTTAGATTTTTTTTAATTTTAAGGTCCATATTCAATATAATGGTGTAATGAGAGTGTGTGCGTGTGGTACATATGCGTATACACTAATACCAGCAAGCTCTAGTCTATTCGTATACACATAATCTAGCACGACTCACTAACACTATTATATGGAGTATGATGAATTTTACCAATGCTCTTTTTTATTATGTTCCTTCTAAACTTAGATTTTGAAGCTGCATCCTTATTAAAAAAAACACTATCGGTATGAAATATAATATGTATGCTTAAATAAAATATAAACAATGAATTAGTGTATTTTTTGTTTTCAGAAAAACCTAACCTAACCTAACACACTCTTATTAATATTAATTCAATACCGCTCTAAGGCCACAACTAACAGAATAGTCTTGGTCTATATAATAATATTTACATATATTACATGATTGATTAATGGATAAAAAATTGACAAAAAAACCCCTCCAAGAAAATTTCTGCGGGAGATAATAATTATAGAGGTGATGCAAATAAATTAAAATATTAGATAGTATAAACTGCTTACTAGTTTCTTTTAATGCTTGAAATGAATCAGTTGATTTTTCAGTCAATTTATTTCAATGCGGGATGCTCAGTATGTAGTCTTATTTGAGAGGGTTGAAAAGGGGTTGGTGGTCGAATGGTTTTGTATGCCTTTTGGATGAAATTAGTTTAGGACGCGTCCGTTGCGGCGCTGCATGTCAAAAACCAACAGAATTCCTCCCCCATTTGCAATTTCAATGGGAGCCCACATCATTTTAATGCGCTTCATCCCCTAACAACCACCCTTGCATCCGAAGAGGGAACATGTGATGCCGTCTATAGATGATGTCATTCCTGTTTACAAACAATATCACTCTTGTTCTTCAATAAAAACCGGAACACCACACTATAGTAATTCAAATAGGTGTTCTAATGAATGCACAATTTGATATTGTTTAAAAAAATGCCTTATTATGATTAAATTTTGTACGTATTTGGAATTAACTATTTTATTACTGGTAAATCATTGTATTTTATTAATCTATTAGTGCTTTATTAGTCGTAGATCTTAATTAATTATTAATTTGCGCATACTAATTGCCTTTGACAATTGAGGGGCTCAGAATTTAGTTTGGAATCAAATCGAGTAAAAGCAGAAAATTACAAATCTTTTATTTATAATATCGAAATTGAGGATTGCACAATTACAGTTTTTTTGGTTTAACCAATATTTAAAAAAAAACTGGATTGTATAATGCAATTAAATTATTTTAATACCTAACAAGAAATAATGGCCAGCTTTACCAAATCAATTTGCACTAAGTTATTACTCTGTGAAAGTTTTCACTTTCGATTAAATAAGATGGTAGTTAAAATTTTGTCTGTTGGGACTTGAACTTGGGCTGGATTTTGTTCATGTAAAGTAATTACCGAGTAATATATCATGTTTTAATCGCGCATGTCTCTCGTATGGAAATTTCCTACAGGCTTCCAGAATATTAAACACTGTCATAATAATAACGAGTCCAATATTAAATGTCACGTATGCTCAGATAGCCTTTCCCATAAACTACCCATAAGACTTGAGAGATCATAAGCTTCCACACGCAATCACCATAAGATACGATCATTTCAGCATTTTAATAATAATTGATAAGTCTAAATTTTTTTTGACACAGTGAAATCTTGATATAACGAAGATGATGGGGAATTAAAAAATGTCCTTAAACTACGAACATGAAAAAGAGGTGCACACAAATTACTAAACGTCATATTAATTGTAATAAAACCAGAATACGAGATGCGTAAATAAAGAATACAAAAAAAGTCATCGGCAAGGAATTTGTAATATGTTAAGACAGTACTATTATTGTCTTATAGCAATCGATGTATGGAGGATTTTAAAATAAAACTTCCATATATAGAGGTCTAAAATACGCAAAATGAATGTCAGAAATTCATTCTATGGAGGTTTTGTCAATATTATATTTATGAAACTTTGTTATATAGAGGTAAAATAGGGATAGATTGCAGTTTCAAGGGGAATTTGAAAACTTTGTTATATCGAGGTTAAGGAATGGTATATTAAATATAACACAACCACACCTCATGAGCGGGCATGTTCGATAGTATGACGGAATATTGCATGGCGCTTCTATAGATAACAGTTCATTGAGTTCAACTGTATCACTATCTGAATAACTTCTTGGTGATTTTTGAATATTTTATATTAATATCATCCCCGATCTGATTATTTTTCAATTCGAGCAGTATTCGAACCCATGACCATATGCATAAATAATCGTAGATATTAGAAATTATTTTATATTTCATATGAAATTAAATGCAAATGATTCTTAGTATAAAACGAAATAAATAATAACTCGGCGATGGAAAGACACGACCTCGCTTGATGTTATTTACAGGTTCTTGAAAGTTATTGCATTTTGCACGAGTTATTTCGGGGGAATTATATATTATTCATGGGGAAGGTGGGAAACAGCATGGGTACAGTTGAAATAATGGTGACTGAGATAGAAGAAATCTTTTATGGTGAAAAATCGGACAACTAGAATGTCGGTGGGACGAGGAAGCAGGTTCTATCTTTCTTATGGTCTTTTATACTTTATTGTGTCTGGAGTGAACTCTTCCTGGTGAACTTACTATAAGCCACGCCTGACACAGTCCTTGTAATTACTATCATTTCAATGCTAATTGACATACTTTATATTATAATAATATTTTAGATATATTCTTGCATTCAGTCGTATGTAATGAAAAAACAATATTCTCGTAGTGCTTTATTGCTTTCATCGACGTGGAAAATCAAATAATACGATTTTTGGCTTCGATGCATTCAATATTGCTATTTTATCATCATGGATGGTCATTCCTATATATGTATAGAAAAATAAGATAAAACCATAATTTACATTGAAGTTTTTTGCAAGAAAGTCTTTGAAAATTACCCATGATTTATATTTACATACTTTTGATGCGATTCATGATAAATGGAAGAAATCACCTATTAAAAAAATACATTTTTATTAGATTCAAGATATATAATAAATAAATTCTTTGATTAAAATATTTTTGAGCAAAATTTGTGGAACATGTATTCCATTAAATAACGTATTATGTATCTATAAACTCTTTCATTGGACAATACTACATATCTAGAAGAAAAATTGTAGGCTTTTATTATAATAAATTACAATATAAAATGTCCACTTTTAGAGATAAATAAAATTTATTTATCAATGTCCTGAGGGGCTTTTTAAGAGGGTTTTTTATGTTTTTTTTTCTTTACAAAAAGGTGTTAATTAACTGTCCGTTAATTCGCTACATTATTTATTAAAAAAACATTTTTTTTCGATCTTGTGCTCTTTATTTTTAATACAATATAAATTTATTTAATATTAAATCTTATCTGTATCTAAAAAGTTAATTCAGATTAATATTAAATATACGATTAGTATCTAGTGAAATATAATATTTTACGAAGTCGGCTCTTAGTTGATACCATATGTGTATATTATTCCATTGTTGGTTCTCAGTCTAAGATACAAATTTAATTATTTTGTCTGAAGCCGTCTTTAAAAATATTATTCATATTGTTCTAGATGAGCGGCATTGTCTCAATATGAAGACTTGTTTACCTAGTATCGTATCGTATTGCATGTACAATACAAAGGGTTTTGTAGTTTTAAGATGTCGTGTTTGAAATGATAAAATAAATGTAAATATTTACAAAAGGCCCTTTGTTCAGGTGTTTTGTGTTTATTCGGGAGATTCAAGTGGAGTTGGAAGGTACAACCAACATGCCTGAATTATTACAGTAATTATCATCTGACTAAATAAGGCCACATCTATCATTAAATATGCAATTTTACTGTTTGGTTAGTAGATTTGATAATGGAATGAATTCTTTATAATTCCGTTATAGCTCCCCTATATATATATTTAATTGAGCTGTGTTACTTTATGTAAAAGTAGTTCAATTGAAGTGACTTAATGCATTTGTCACCAAGCAATTGCTAATAGACTCCGTGGCGCAACGGTAGCGCGTCTGACTCCAGATCAGAAGGTTGCGTGTTCAAATCACGTCGGGGTCAACGCTTGTAGTCCTTTTTTAATTAAATTTTATATATTTTATTTAAATTAGGTATTACTTATATCATTTTTAATCTAAGTAGTTGCCTTTTTAACATGATATAAATGGATTAAAATTGAATTTAAATCTTAATTTTCAAGGTATTGTAATTAAAGCTTCCGTATTTATTGGATGTATTTCTTTGTCGGTAATTATATTATTTATTTCAGATGTAAATGAAATATTTTTGGTACGTTTACAGAATGGTCTTGAACTAACTGAGAATATTTTAGGGGGTGGTAGGATATCGCAAGAATAAGTTTTTTTTAAATTATTAATTAATAAATAAATATGTTAATAATGCTCTTGGAATAGAGTTTGGGCCACCATCTTGTATTCAGCTGTTTCTGTGAAGAACTCAGTAGTGAGTGTCGCGTGTGTATTATGTCTGTTAAATACTTTTTTTTGTCATTTTTAAATAATAATAAAAATATTAAATTTTTTCCGCTTTTTTTTGCATTTGCGATACCCTACAACCCCCTAAAATATTCTCAGCTTGTTGAAGTCAATCTTGTATATTTATGATTATTATAATAAATTTTTATTGTCATCAAACAATATTTTATTATAAAAATTATGAGTGTCAGATGATCAAGCAAAATTACTTTTTAAATTAATTTTTTTTTGTAGATAAGCAATAATTTCTTGTGTCTTTTTTTTATTAGATGAAAATCATCTTTATTATTGGATTTAATTGAAAAAAGGGTATTTTCTACAATGAAGCAAAGTGATTTGTTCATATTAATACTTGTACGTATATTGTATATATTACTAATTGGTACCGGTATGATGAACTGGTGGCTGCTTTTATATATCACGATTCAGGTTCAGATCCATGTCTCCTTTTATTGGCTTCGGACGTGACTGGTATTCTTAAATAACCTCACCCTTTATTGTACTAACCAGCTAAATTAATGAATTTATTATATTTAACTTTCACCAGAATAAACCCGGCCACACTGTAATTCTTAGTAGTCTGCTGCCTAATTGCTTTTCTATTTATTTAACATACGATCAGAATGCACATCCAGCCCTGAATATTTATGTACACTAAGAGCTCGATAAATATTTCACTATAAAATGTTAAATTTTGAGTGCTGCGATTATATTACGTTTCGTAATTTGATATACACAAGTGTCAGAGGCTGCGATATTAAAGTTGGTAATTTATGGAAGCTCGTCTGTGTGAAATCACCGCGGAACATGTAAATAATTCACGAAGCAAATATACAAACAACACAAACGGTGGCAAAAACTTGAGACCAATTCAAGGCAAGCAATTAGGGATTCTTGGCCGAATTTCTATACTTTACCAAATAAGTTTTACCTCGTCGTAGGTAAGTTGGGGAAGATTTTCAGGCGTTGAGGGTGTTTGTGCCCCTCTTTGTTTGTCGTTCAGTTGCTCGTGAAGTTTGTATTAATAATTATTAAAGTCAAATCTAATGATACACAATGTATGCAGGACATCCACTAAAAAAATAAGTGGGTTTTTTCAATGGAATAATGAATATTAATTGCCTATAAATTATATGATACACGTAAAATTCATTTATTTGTGGTCTTGGTGAAGATTTTTTTTTACTTGATCACTTCACTTACTATTTCAAAATTTTCTATTATTTACCAGACATCCCATATAATTAAAGATAATTATGCGGAAAGTATAAAATAACCAATTCATTATATTTTATTAAAAATAAAAATTGTACTTCCCTATAGGTATGGAAATTTAACGAAGCTTTTCGACTAAGCATTTTAGCTAAGCCTAGTTAAAATGTCAAAATCAATAAATTATCTTATAAACATGGAAATTTAATCAAGAAAATGTCTATTCCTGTATATTTATTTTGTGGGAAAACCTTGTATGAAAATACCTTATCAAAACTTAGCCATTTAGGTAGTGTGTATTAGAAATAAATTATTCTAGAAAATTTATAAAAAAAATATTTAAAAATTAATAAATTTGAACTATTTGATGTCATCCAATATTTAAAATATAATTATTAATAAAAAAATATTGTCAATCATAATTTTATGTAGTATTTTTTAGCTGTTTCCTCTCATTTTCACTCGTCACATTCTTCTATTTTTACTCATGTTAATTTTATATATAAATCCTTCCCAGGCGTAAATCAATAAATAAATATTTTTATATGTAAATCGATCGTCTTATAAATAAGGCAACATAATAATTAGCTTTGTTACAGATTGATTTTTTTAAATATACGACCTATTGAAATGCTCTTTAAATATTCGATTGAAAAACTGTTTTTATGGCATGAGTTCTATATTTATTATAAAATATAAGCGCTCTCAAGAGAGGTCGAGTTCAATCTATACGGATTAAGACTTGGTTTAAATTATATAAAATGATTCCGCTTAAAGTTTCATATCTGAAGTTTAGCAAAGAGACGGAAAGCATGCAGGAGTTTGAGGAAGAAGTTACCGATTCGAATGTTGGCCGTTACTTTGGAGTAATGGCCGTTAGTGTGAAATATTAAAACCAGTACACTTCGATTTTTAGCCAGTTTATGGTGAGAAACTGGTTACTGAAATACTGCCACAACTTTTATCGCAATGCGGGAAAACTTCTTACTTACTTTTCACAGTGCGAAGACAACTTGACAAGAGAAAAGAGAGTAGAAAATCCTCTCTGAAATTGTTAGATATGTATCGGAATATTCACGTATGCGTATGTGAACATTCC